>BMAO01034506.1:0-15290 GCA_019973975.1 Trichonephila clavata | reverse complement strand
GGAAAAAAAGTTCGAGAGAATAATTACGTTTTTTAATAATATATAGTGCTTATGAATTTAAAATTTGATTTATGTGGTTTCTTAGGTATAATAAAAGATGAATCTTTATTTAATGAATTTTCGCATAACAACTTTTTTTAGGAATTTAGCACTTCTTTAAATAGAGGTCCGACTATATCTTAAAAGTTAAAAACTGTTTACATATAAAGGTTTTTAAAATTTTAAAAAACACATTATAGCAAACAGATAAAAAGGATTATAATAAAAAATAATTAAGCACCGTTATTTCCAGCTGAAAAGTGCTGTGTTTAATTCAAGCTTCCCATTCAATCAAGATAAGAACTCAGATCCTTAGTAGAAAGCAAAAATTAGCATAAAATTAATTCTCGACATTCAAACTTAGACAATTTTTCAGGAATTGTGGGTGAGCAAAAAAAAGAGCATGGCGTGGAAAATTTTTTCCAATATAAATATTAAATCTACAACGCATAGAATAGTGTAATCCAAACATGATATGAAATTACTTTCGGCATTTAAAGAGAGAATCTATCACATATTAATATAAACGAGGAAGGAAGCCAGCACAATACAGATGATAGAAAAATCAATTTCCAGATATATCATTTTTAATAGTTATCAGTTGTTTAATTTAATGTAGCATAAATTAATTCATTATAATAATATAAATATATTCAATAGCTAAATTTATTAATTTATTTTTACAGTTGTAAAAAAAATGTGTGTAAAAAACATAAAAATTGTAATTGTAAAAAAATTTGAAACATGTTTCATCTCAATTGCATAATGTAAAAACTTTCTGACAAAAAATTAAACTAAAATACTGCAAAAAGGTGAAGAACTGAGTGGTAAATTGAATTGACGATTAAAAAATCCCGTTAACTATTGAAAAAAAGACTATTGAAAAAGAAAAAAAAAACTGAAAAGATTTCAATTTCAAATTTATGTATAGATGTCACACAGTTTTCTCAAACTTTACAATGAAAAACAATTAGTTCACTTCCTTAGCATTATCTCATAAATAAAAAAATTAAGTGTAAAAATGTATGTTATCTCTGAGCGACGAGTAAATAAAAAACAAAACTAACGAAAAACGTAGAATAATCTTTATTCGGGTCGCAATAGACCGTGGACTTGGAAAAAACTGTCCTGATACAAACATTTCTTCTCTTTGGCATAAATTTGCCGACCGTCTCACAAAAAGGCGATTAATCTAAAAAGCGTTACGTATGGCTGCTGGATATCTCACACGGGAATAAACAGCACATCCGCGGAATGATGAAGTGGACTAGAAAATAACAGGCAAAAATCTGCTGGAATTCGCATCAAAAAATTAATTTGCACTCCAAAAGCCATCTTCGCTTTTGCACATGGATGGAGCATCAGTCAAAATAGAATGAATATATCTTTCGGCTTATCATTGATGTTTTAGGAACGATTTTTCAAAAGATAGATATGCATTTTTCCACGTTCGAAATTATCACAAAATTCCGTAAAATCAATCAACCTATTAACCTAGAAATTCAATAATATTCAAAACAGTGTACAAAAAGAGATTTGTCAATACTTGCGAAAATATTGTCACAATCAATCATTCTATAAATATTTTTTAACAACAAATAAATCATCTTAATTTAATAAGTTAAGCAGAAATATCTCATATATAATCTTAAAAAACGTTATTTTTAACAACGACAACGATTTTGATTATGCTAACAAAACACATGGCGTATATGGATGGCAAACAAGACAATGGTAACAAGAACACTAAACAAAGAATGATTCTACGAGTGCAACAACCTTCAAGGGAACAACATGATGTCCATGTGCAAAAGCCTAGAAACCAGTTCTAGCAAAAGTTTTTAGACAAGCTGTTTGTAAGCTCGCCAAAGCTTGTTCGCTATATTTTGTTATTGTTGTCGCATCTGCCAATTCAGCACTGGAATCTTGGATATCGAATTTCTTCTTGCAGTTTTTGAAAGTGGTCGAATCGGCGAGGTACAATCCTCCACCAATGATGAATCTGGCGACGCTTCTCTGGCCCTGTATTCATTGATAAGTTTCTCCATCTTCTCCAGAATCTTCTGGTCCGAATCTAGGACCTCCGAATCGTTAAGGATTTCCTCTAGCAATGGTGGCACTGGCTTCACTGGCGAAGACTGTAGCGAAAGCGTCCTTCTTTTAGGATGCCATTCTGGCGTCCTAGCAGGCGAATTAGAAGCTGTCCTATTGGTGGATGAGGAACGCTGCCTTCCACTTTGCGATCCTCTTCGATTGCCTGGCAAAATTATTTGAGTCCTACCACCTCGATTGATGGGCGATTGGAACAGGGATGTTTCGGACCGACTAGCCGAAAGTCGGGCTCCTCTGCAGCGATGCTGTGGGGATGGCGACTGGGATGTCGGAATGCGACTACGCTGGGGAGATGGTGAGGGAGTCACAGGTACTTGCGGTTCCAAAGAGGAATCTTCAGCGTCCTCCGAACAAGTGTTGTTCTCGCCGAACTTCATCACCTTCCTCGGAGAGTAGCGTCGCTGTCTTCGTAGAAAGTCGGCACCACCACGGCACAGTTCAGCTTCTGATATTTCGGATGAGCTGTCGGCCGAGCTGGGGCGTCCGCTTTTGCCTCTGCCCCTACGTAGATTGGGGGCTCCCCAATCGTCGCCGCTGCTTCTGGAGGAGTTCCTATCGTCTGAGGATCCCCACCGAGACATGTCGAAGGAACGACGACGGGAAGGAGGAGACGTTGGAACGCTGGAAGAACGGGAAGAGGAGGGTGTGCCTGATGAGGCTGGTCTAGAAAAGAAAAATATATATTAAAATTATTACCAATAACTTCAAATTTTGGCAACTTAAATTTAAAGATTGAACGATTAGTATACGTTTCAGAAGATATAAACAGTTTTAAATCCACAAAGGAAAAATATAGTATTCATGTTTTCCCTTCAATAAAATGCTTCTGTAATCAGACTAAGTATTAAATTGTTGGATAAATCCCTTTTTTTTCCGACCTGAATTATAAAGAAAAATATTTTATAATATTTTTTCATTGTTTTAATTCTATTTTACAAAATTTTCGACTTCTTTGACCATTCAGTTTTAAGTGTGAGTTTTTTTATACTTATTTTCAAATCCCCCCTCTAAACAGTTTAAAACAATTATTTAATAAACGAAAAACTGCTGGAACAAAAGAACATAGAAAAACGATTAAATGCCATAAGATAGAGATGGTTACAAAAGCTTGACAGATTTTCAATATTCTTAGAATCAAAGTGAAGCATGGTAAAAAATAGGCCATGAAGGAATGTGATAATACTTATAACTAATCCATGTATACCTATTATCGACTATATATTCAGAAATATTATTGACAAATGTATTAAAAAACTTTAAAGAAAAAATTAAAGTAATGAATTAAAAATTAAAAAAGAACTTATATCTATGAAATTAATGTATTTACATTAATTTTAAGAAATCATTCCTAAGATCTGTGTAAGAAATTAAACAAAAAACAAAATGTTGTTTCAATAGAATACTGATTTAAAACTGAGCTTTAAAATACACACATAAATATTTAAAAAAAAAAAAAGAACAGTTGTGAAAATGAAAAAAGGTAATTATACCACTAGTTAGTAAAATTTGCAGTCATAACTGTAGATGCGTAACAAAACAAAACGATGACAGACAAGAAAAGTCTCAAATTAACACTCAGTGATGAATGCATATGCTTTTTGGTGGATAGTCAGAATGCTGCTCAAGTCATATGTTTTTCACGTTTAATTAAATACCGTAATATGTTTACTTTACTCTATCAACAGTTATTTTAAAATGTGTTGCATGACTATATATACGTAAAACAAAAAAATAAATAAACAATACACAATCTGTAAACGTGTTTAATGTATACACAACAGATCTGTTACTTTTACTTGTTTGTTCTAAAAGCAATGATTCCTCTTGAAAAAAAAATTATTTACTCTTTTACTTTTATTCATTTGCCTTCTGGCTATGTAACAGAAAAAAAGTGAACAGAACATGATAAGACAAATAAGGCAAAGTATTACTATTTGTGCACAAGACATTCGTAATTTCAAGTCAATTATAAGGTGAGAGATGAAAACGAAACCTTTGGTTTATTCTAGTTACCCCTTTAGGGGAATAACCTTACAATTAAACAGAAAGCTACATATTGAAAATTACAATTGTATTTTTAACATATTAAACAAATCCCTAATTAAGCAAGGGTAGTGAGGTTTGATCTTATTTTAATTGATTCATTTAGATGATTCACTTCTATTCTCTATAGATTTTACTTTTTCCAGTGAATGCAATTTTATTTCCCAAAGCTGTTTGTGAAAGAAGGCCCAGTGGCCGAGTGGTAACGTATCGCGCTTCCCCACCACAGGTTCGGGGTTCTACCCTCGGGACAGAGCAAGGTCGACTCAGCCTTTCATCTCTTCAATGGTTCTATAAATGAGAACCATGCTTGCTTGGGGACTAAACACTGGGGGTTTCGTTTCAGGCTGACCACCTGATCGGGACATCTGCTCATGCAGTTCAGCGCCCAATGATCACTTATACTGAGATGGGCACAGTAGGCCTTGGCCCCATGGTTTGTTGTGCCTCTGAGTTTAGTTTAGTTTGTGAAAGTATGCTAAGCTAAGAAGTGAACTGCATTTCCCAATGCTACTCCTGAAATTTTTCGATGCATTTGAGAGGTACTGGATATTGTAAGTAGAAGAGATTAATTACGACTCTTCATTCATCAATATATTGACATCAATAACCAATGTGGATTTAATTTTCAGAACACCAAATCTGGATTTAGAGGCGATTTGATATTAACTTTAAGACTACTCTCGTTACATCTTTGTATTTGAAAGATAATATATAAATAGCTCAGTTCAATAAAAAAGAACTATACCCCCCCCCCCCCGTCTTGCGTGAATGTTCCTCAGGCGAATTTGTAAATATTTAATTGAGTCAAAATATATAAAACTAGAAATTATATACACACACATAGGATTGCATGCCAACTAAAAGTTTAGTAATACACGAAGATTCAAACTTCTAATGACATTTTTTCACACTCCATTTGAAAAGAATGCAATGAAAGACTAAACAAAATTTACTTAATCATATGTTTACAATATACTGGATTAAATATTTTGATAGACGGCATTTTGGCAAAAATAAATTGAAAATATAGAACATTTGCAAAATCAATTAAAAAAAATAATAAAATAAAATTCTTTTATTTTTTTTACTATTTATTAATTTTAAAACCCAATTTTACGTTGGTATTTTTTGGTAACCAAACTTTCTTGTTTGTATTATTAGTTTCAATATATATTTAGGGTTGTAATTATTCACAGAATGACATTCAATTTTGCGGGTGGGGGACATGCATCAAGTATTCTAAGATTTAGAAGTACATATGTTACCATTTAATGTGAATCCATTATTCATAGAATAACTAGGTATTTCAGAAATAACTGGACAAGTTAGTTAAAGTGTATAATTATTGAATTCTACGATTTATCTACGTATTCTATAGATAATAACGATTACTTGTTCGTTAAAGTATAAATACAGCACTCGAAAGTTTTTTGGAACCAATTCTAGCAGCTTTTAATGTTTTGAACCCCTTACAGTGCTTTGCAACGACGTGTGTGTGTGTACGCTTGCGTGTTCCGATGCTTTTTAACCGAAGTATTTAGGCGGTGTATATTTGTTAGCATTTGGATTATTAACAAATATTTTTTCAACCTGCAATGGACTTCTGCAAGAATTGAAGACTAACTTGTACACAAGAAGATTCAATGCGAGAGATTCAAATCTTTATTAAATAAGCATGGGACCATGGAAAAAGTGTTGCACTTACTCGTGAAAAGTCATTAACTTTGATAGCAGAAGTAAAAAGAGCATAGAAAAAAATACTATGAGACTTGGTTATTCCAGCATTATCGTATCCTTGAAGTTCACGAATAGAAAAGTTAATTGTGTCAATAACAGATATAAAACATTCTCCCCCCCCCTTTCTGTTAAACTAATATTAACAATATGAGCAATAGTAAGTTATATCATCACTTTTCCTTATTATTTACAATTAATCATTCATAATAGGGATAAATGTATTTTTCGAGAGGTTTTAGATATTTATGATCAATTAATTTACAAAATACTTTGAAATTGTTTATATTTCACTTTAAGGGTCCCTCATTAGTTATTTTATAGAATAATAGTTATTTATAGAACAACTAGGTAAAGTATATAAAAATTTCATCTTTATATACTTTAACTTACTTGTCTAGTTATTTTATGAAATGCCTAGTTATTCTATGAATAACCGAATTACATACTTTAACGGTAACATATTTATATATTCTAAATTGCTATAAATCTAAAGAAGCAAAGCAAAAATAGATATATGACCAGACAGTATAGGTCAAAAATAAGCCAGAGTAGTACAATAGCAAACTCTTAGACTTAGGAATTAATATTGCACGTTTAAATATTGTTCACAGGCCAGCCAACCACCAGTTGTAATTTGCCGATATTACTGCGGTTTAGGGGAAAGAATAAGGGTAAGAATATAATCCCATCATTAATACTAAGAATAATATCATAATACTAGAAGATTAATATTAAATGCACTAAAACTCTCTCTATATATGTATAAAATCAGGTTATTAATCACCATAAGTGGGGAAAGTCTTCAGTTTAAAAATGATATAAGTTATAGGCATCATTATTCCTCCTGCTAATCATGATGCTAGATTTAATGCATACTTCATGAAGGGCAGTTGCTCTATATATCTTTTGTTTCATATGAAATACGTATTGTACAAGAATTGGTACATCAGATATTTAGTCTTTAAGTTGAACAAGCATAACTATTTAATGGAACAGCGGATAAAAAAATAATAATAATTTTTAAATTTTGCTTAAAAGTCAGATAATTTTAATTGATTTTTTATCGTTTAATAAAAAAAGAAACAAATGATTATTTGAGTAATTTATATAAAAACTTCACGATTCGAAACACATTTGGGCTGCTTTTCAAGGGTGAGAAAGCTTCTACAAAAATAAAAATACAAACAACTTTTTCCCTTTAATTATCGATTTCTTTTCAACATTCATTGTGAAATATAAAAAATTAAATTAATTATGAATATTAATTTTTTTCCCTTTTTTTCTTCTTTTTAACTAAAGAATTCTAATACAATAAAACCTCGTTTTTTTTTCAATTTAAGTAATTTTACCACAATATTGAAATAAAAAAGCTTTTTAATCAGCGACTTATAATCAAAACATTTAATTTAACTTTATGTGTTTCAAAAATCTGAAAAAAGGTTGTTATGCCAAAGATCAATGAAATAACGTTTCTTTAAAACTAGCTCTAGATTTGAAGTCAAACACCTCCGCTAGTAAAAATAACAAATGACCAATAGAGTTAATGTTTACTTTAAAAAATCCAGGTATTGAAATATGTAAAGTTCCAAATTTTTTGCGTGGAATGTCATTCAAATCAATTAAAAATATTAAGATAAATATTGAATCAAAATATTCATCGACCACGTATTTCAGTTCTTATGTCTAAAGAAATGTTAACTATATTTAAACAAAATAAAAAAAATGTTAACTATATTTCACCTTCATAAGAAACAGAAACATTTAAATATAAAGATAGTAAAAAATGGAGTTAAATAATTAAATTAATATGGTCTTATAGCATATTCGTTATCCTTCCCCCATGTTAGTCTACATCCTTTTAAAATCCTGGAAAAAATAAAGTTGTGAGATGCGACTTTTTCTAAAATCAACGCAATAATATTTAATTAAAGAATTAGATTAAAACGATTGCACAATTAATTTTTTTCAAGTTTTAGAAACAGATAAGTTTTTTTCGTGCTTTCGGAAATCCATAAATATTGAAATACTGAATCTTCTGTAAACACCTCAGGAATATTTTGAAGGTCATCGTAAGTTCGATCAACAAGGAACATCCTATATTAATGAATATCCTTCTTATTGAAAGGTTCTTTGAGCAGAGAGGTTTACAGCAATCAGCCTAAATAGTTCGAATAGAATTCACAATGTTGAATCAGAACAAGAATCAGAAAATTACATAAAATGAAATTTATTTGGAGATTATGTACTTAATACAGACTTTAAGTGAAATAATCGTAAGGAAGAAAATTTAACTATCAAACTGTATTTAATCAGGCGAACCTCCATCTGCTTATAAGCTTCTCAATTTTAAAGTTTTTCTTTTCTTCCACAAAAATCGTCACGAAGCAAATTGTTTCTCTCTGTATTTTAAAATTGGAAAGTAAATAGAAATGCAAGACAATAATAAATAAATAATGCAAGCATTTCGAATTGTATACATTTTAAGAACCTTACAAATATATTAGCAAAAGAGAAAAATTGACTTAATTCGATTTTCAAATAAGTATTTTAATGTGGATAATTCTCAATTCCCATTACTCTGCCTACCTAATGTTTATATAATAAACTGATTAAAATTCTTTTAACATATATCTTCTCCACAGGAAAAATAAAAAACTTTTTAACGTTTTATAAAAACAAATTAAGTTTAAGGTATCCGACTACTAGCGACAACTTTATTTTTTAAAAAAATGGAGATATGGAGATTTTTTTTGTGGTTTTTAGATTTATTTAGTACATTTTAAAGAAAAAAGGCTAAAATTAAGAAGAGAAAAATAAACTATTTCTATTAAAATGTCAAAAAATGGGTAATATTTTACAAAAAATTACATAAACGGGGCCCCCTCTGTACAAAAAGCTTATGAACAAATTCTCAATTGTTCAGTTTTGATGTATTACTTTGCTATTCCTTTTAGAAATGTTCTTGAAGACATGAGATATTTTAATTTTTACAAGAACTAGAGCACTTTGTCTGAGTCATTATATGAAATTGCTTAAAAAAAAACAGTGATTATATTCACATAAGGGACTGTAAATTTTGTAATAAAACAGTGATGATAAATCTGAAGGTTATAACACTTCTACTGTTATACAGAACATACACAAAAAATTTCAGCAAATTATTTTCAAAATTTTTTCAGCAATCGTTGTTCCACGTTTGAGCTTTTCGGAAAGAAAAACACACACACACACACGTTTCGAGCAAAACGGATTTTAAAGTTTGACATCTAGTGTAAAGCTTTGGGCACCTGCTTTTACTACAACACTTGTAGTTTTTGTTCTAGTGAATGGAAAATAAAATACTTGGCATTTTTATAAAACTACTAAGATTGCCTATAAAATAAAATTATAAAAAATTCGTCAATTTTTGAAAAAAATCATGATTTTAGGGTAGCCGGGCCCTTAATTCCACAAAATATCAGCTAGCACAATTGAATCTGTTAAAAGTACTTCAGTTCCTCAAAAATCATTTTTAAACAGGAGGAAATATTTGACATTACTTTCGAATTACTTTGTTGAAGATTACACGGATCAAAAAAGAGGTATATTTTTAGAGCATGATTCCTTCCTATTTTACATCGCATTCATCGTTAAAAAAATAAAAGCATATCTCCTATTCATGAAATAAATTATCAAGAATAATTTCGCATGTTTTACTCTGGAGCAATTCATTATTTTTACATGAACTTCAAAACTTTATTTAACATATTTCGGATTACCAATTTTGGTCAAATATACACCATTTTGTTCTATAATCTGTTGCCATTTTAAAGGTAGTTTCATAATGCCTCTCTCATATAAGTCTTGGTCCCTATTGGCGAAAGACTCTGGTAATCGGTTTTCACAATCTTCTCTTGTGATGTCAATTTCTTATCACCAAGGAAGTTTTGAAATGCAAGAAAAACACTAAATTCGGATCTCTACTGTCAACAATTGGACCATTTTAGATAGCAATTGACCAGAAACGGCAAGAATTGGCCAAAAAGGAGAGGTGTTGTGTTCCATCAGGACAACACCAGGCCACACTCATCTATAGAAACTCCCAGAAACTCCGGGAGCTTGGTTAGGAAATTTTGATGCATCCACCATATAGTCCGAACCTGGCACCAAGTGATTACCATGTTTTTCTTGCATTTCAAAACTTCCTTGGTGATAAGAAATTGACATCAAGAGAAGATTGTGAAAACCGGTCTTTCGCCAATAGGGACCAAGACTTATATGAGAGAGGCATTATGAAACTACCTTTAAAATGGCAACAGATTACAGAACAAAATGGTGCATATTTGACCAAAATTGGTAATCCGAAACATGTTAAATAAAGTTTTGAAGTTCACGTAAAAATAATGGATTTCTTTTCCCCCAACCTAATATTTTCAGCACAAATTTGTCAGTGGTTTGAATTACAAATGCTTCGAAAACCTTACATGAATCTGATCGATCATTTCTTTATATGGTAATTAAAGCCCAAAACCTTCAGTAAAGAAAGATTTGAATTTTTTTTTCTAGTATCATGTTACTCGAAGTTTTTAAGTACATTTATGATGTGTTCACCATGTTCGTCTGTCAAGAGATATATATTTCCGTGTTTGAAATTACAATTATTAAAACCCCATCAATCTGATACTAATCTGATAGGCTTAGTAAACATTTCTCTCTTGTATTTTGGCTCATCAATTGTATTATTTTAAGATATTGAATAATTTGGGGGAGGGGGAAAAAAGGGCTATTACTGAATTTTGCTCGTTATTCTTCGTATTTTTTGTGAATCCTTACCAGCCTAAAAAGCTTAAGCTGCTTTTGTAGAACTACCATAATATTAGTACCAGTTATTAATAATTAGTACCATAATATTAGCATCCAGAAGATCTACGGGCCCCTTAGCCTTGTAGGATCCAAGGAGAGGCTCTTGGATCCGATTAAGTCCAGCGTATCTGGGCCCTGAGCGCCCGCCCAAAGAGCCCAATGGATAAACCTGCACTGTATAATATTATCGCAAAATCTTGATTAATTTCCCAATTAAACATTGAATTAATTTCAAAACTCGTTTTTTTTTAAATTCGTAAGCCTTTTTTTAAATATTCCATTTACCCTCGTTCATATCGTATTTATTTTAGAAATGATTTAATATGTGTGGATGTTCCGAGAGAGAAAGAGAGATACATTTATAAAAATAATCTCCTTACAGTATATCATTATCAATTAGTAACATTAATAATTTAATCAAAATGTAACTTTACAAGAAACTCAACGTAAGATGCTAGGTATTTTTTATTGCTTTTTTTTTTACATCGTATTTTTCAGTTTTATTTGTGTATTCATAGCTTGAAATTTTCTGACGTCAATGCTTTTAAATAAAAATATATTTCATCATGAATTTTCTGAAAAAAGTAGAAATAATTTGGTTGAAAATGAAGTGGCGCGCTTATCCGGCAGGACAGAACCCGGGACCTTTGGATCCGAAACTGAGTAACTTAACCACTATACCAAAATGATCACCTTAGTACAGATGTGGTTACTGGCTTATATAGATGATACCACTACACACTCCCCCACCAGTGAGTTGGTGGATAGGCGAACGAACGATATAGTCGTTATGGCGAGCGTGTTACGTGAGCAGTTGTTGCTGTAATTCGAGGAGT
Organism: Trichonephila clavata; assembly: GCA_019973975.1. Classification (NCBI taxonomy): domain Eukaryota; kingdom Metazoa; phylum Arthropoda; class Arachnida; order Araneae; family Nephilidae; genus Trichonephila; species Trichonephila clavata. The sequence goes on along the minus strand of BMAO01034506.1, from coordinate 3,678 downwards.
TGCGTCAAGTGAGTCTGGCGAGTTTGTTTTTGCTGCGCAAAGTGAGTCTGGCGAGTTAGCTGCATCAAGTAAGTGTGATAAGTTTTTGGTTGCTTTTTTGTGGGTAGATGGCGCCACGGCAGTTCAGAAGGTTGCCTTTTTCTGATTTCAGCTAGGGTCACCAATGAAGTGGCGTGCTTATCCGGTAGGACAGAACCCGGGACCTTTGGATCCGAAACCGAGTAACTTAACTACTATACCAAAATGATCACCTTAGTATGGAGGTTGTCACTAGCTTATATAGATAATACCACTACAGAAACAAACGCGCACGTACTTTTAATTTTTTTTCTGAATGATTCAAATTAATATCAATGTTTCCATGAATCAAGGTATAAGATACAAAATTCTGTTATAATTTGAATATCAGATAGTTTTAATAAGAGTGGGTTTCCTGTATTAATTATATCTAAAAGGAATAGCGATAGACATAGTTGTTTAATATTTTTTCTAACCAGCACATATTTGTTATTAGTATTAACTCGTCCCTTTATAGCATTTTAATTAATTACTCTGAATAAATTAAAAGAATGTGATATTTTCAGAATTAGACCTGGTAGATTTTTGTCTTACATTTTTTTCTCAGATCTAATACTAAAAAAAATTATTTTAACATTTGACTCTCTTTTCAAGTACAAGAGAAAATTACTTTTAGTTGTAAACTTTATTTATCAAATTTCTAACAACTTGTGTAGTTTCCGAGCAGCATTTTAAACACCACTAATATACCAAGGTGGCCGAAAAACCAATTTGGTAAAATAAAGTAATATTGTGATAATTGTTTGAAATTTTAACGAAACTAAAAACACATGTTATTTAAGATGGTACATTTTGAATTCATAATAGTGTTATTTTAACTATTTTATTCAATATTTATATATAAAAAAAAATTTGTGAGTATGTGGATTTGTTTGCTTGTGTAATGGTTTATATCTGCTTTCATAAGTAAAAATGTTAAGGTACTTACGTATTATCGCAACAATGCAAACGTTATAAGATAACTCGTGGCAAACCCGGTTTTACATGTGTCGTTTGCGCTGAATTGGCAACCATGTGCTTCGTTTCATATAATGTCGCCAATGCGGCTTCGATAATACGTAAGTACCAAAATTAATCTTTAAAAATATATCATAAATGATAAAATTCCCTCAAAATTCTTATAAGACTGAAATAAATATTATTTGAAAATCCTTTTTTGTCCATTGACTGATGTATTATAATATATATGTGATCAAAAATTTTTAAGAAATTTCTGGAAAAACAGAGTACAGTTATTCAGAACTTCAAGACAGCTATGTTTGTCATAAGATCTGCGAAATATTTCTTTTTAATTTGGTTTCCTTTTCTTTTGAATATTTTGGCCAAAAGATTTTCGACTTTTGAGCAAATAGCCAAAATTTTGTGTATTTTTAATATTATTCTTGCCATTCCAAACAAATGTTACTTACAAACTTAATTGTAATGGGTTGCCATCTGTATGCAACCAAAACAAGAAAAATGCGATTGCTGAAATGTGTTATTTTAAATTTCATGAAAATTGATTTATTCTGATTGATTTTTTGAATAAAAAGTTGCCTTTTAAAATCGTTGTAAAAACTTTAAAAATAAAATCCTTACTATCTTTCCGGATTGCAATTTATTCTTTATTTAATCTTTACAATTTCTTTAATGTAAAGTTTGGACTTTAATTTGATAAATGTTATAGTACAGGCAATCTATTTTGTCAACTATTATGTTGCTATTTGGAGTTCATCTAACAGTTCACTTGAGCTTGTTTGTTTTAATTGAAATGAAATTTCATAATGAATAAAGAGAATTTGAATTTCTATATAGAGTTGTTCATCATATCATTTGTATCCATGAATTTTTTAAATAATGAGAAAAATATAATTAAAGAAAACACATAGAAAAAGTTGAAAGGCGATTTTTGTAACATTTTATTAGTAAACCTTTGAATAAAATTTCTCCAACACACACAAAAAAAAATGTATTTACATATCATTACAACTTGATCAACATTGTTCACAAATCTTCTATACTAGGCAGTTTCTATGTAATTTCTGTTTGAACACACAAGAATAACACCATTCACTTAGATGGATCTTTTAGCAACTCAGTTTATTTGCTGCGCGCAAATATATTCCTAGAGGAGGAATGTAATGACATACAAATAAATAAATAAATAAATAAAACATTAATAGAGAGAATTAGCAAAAAAATCGCCAATGGGTTCAATTCACGTAAATTCCAAGACTGGTGGAATCGCAAACTTCCCGTTGAAATCAGTTTTACTTGTTTTATAAGGTTAATTCTGTAAATTTTACATACAACTCTAAATTGATATGTGTTAGCAGTAAGAGATTCTGCCAAAATTGTTTCAAAGCACAAAAAGATTGTTTTTTTTTTTTATTGATTTAAAAGAAATATTTTTTTTCTTGGTTTTCTTATATATATAGATACGAGGGATGAACAAAAAAAAAGAAGGCAGCAATTGAAAACTACATATTGTGGAGAAATTTTGTTTCCCAGAGTGGGGACAAATGGCGCTCCTTGTCATACAGCTGGTTTTTGGGTAGATAGTGAAAGTTCCTAGACAGTCATGACGATTGAAATGGCAAGAGCTAAGGAAATTGGTCTCGTTTGAAAAGTGCGAGCCGTGATTCGATTTTTATGGGCGAAGAATGAGTCCGCATCTGAAGAGCAGAGCATAATGAGCAGATAAACATGTAGCGAAATGGTGTCACTCTTTTCAATCAGGTAGACAGGATGTCGAAAACCACAATATGGCAGGGAGCGGCCGGCCAAGTTCTTCACGACGGTAATCAACACGGCACGAATTGAAGAAATGATTCAAAATGACCGATGGGTAACTCTGAGTGAAATCTCGTCACAGCTGGGACTGAGCTATGGTAGCGTGCAGCATATCGTTTCTGATGTGCTGTGATATTCCAAGACAGTGCTGTGAAAACATCGCCGATCTGGCTCAATGGACAGGGACTTGGATTTCTACCCAAGACAGGTTAAACAAGTTGGTCCTGCGTTCTGATAATGCCTAAATAGACTTGGTGATTATGTCGAAATGTGTAGGCACATATGCTTCTTAATTCTCTTTTGTATTTTCTGTCTTTTGTTAATGAATATTTCTTTTTTCGACTTGTAACCTTTTTTCTGATCAACCCTCGTATATACTTTTTTTACGGATCGATATGTTACACATTTTCAAGTAAATTCTGTAAAATGCAAGTTTTTAGCAGTGAAAGTACACAAACTGATCGGTTGGGACGTGATTTTTTTCTGTCTTGTGACCTTGATCTCACATGAAATGTGTCCCCCCCCTTATCAAACATTTTAACAAATGTTTTTACCAAACAGTACCTTCTACTCCTAAATTACAATACATCATACAGAATATATAAAAGGATAAGTAAAGACATAAAATAAGCAAACACTTAAAAAATGCTAAAATACAATTCCGTTACGGCATCAGCATTACATGCAATCACATCTATTATATGTTGAATGTTTTTAACAAACAGCGTTCTTTTATATGTTTTTCCTTCAGATATACAAATAATCATATGCAAGATAGAATTTCAAAGTAAAGAGATGAGAACAAAAAAAAAAAAAAAAAAAAAAAAA